>CM044049.1:46174688-46186942 GCA_024086825.1 Abrus pulchellus subsp. cantoniensis
TTTAGGGTTTAGGGTTTAGGGTTTAGGGTTTAGGGTTTAGGGTTTAGGGTTTAGGGTTTAGGGTTTAGGGTTTAGGGTTTAGGGTTTAGGGTTTAGGGTTTAGGGTTTAGGGTTTAGGGTTTAGGGTTTAGGGTTTAGGGTTTAGGGTTTAGGGTTTAGGGTTTAGGGTTTAGGGTTTAGGGTTTAGGGTTTAGGGTTTAGGGTTTAGGGTTTAGGGTTTAGGGTTTAGGGTTTAGGGTTTAGGGTTTAGGGTTTAGGGTTTAGGGTTTAGGGTTTAGGGTTTAGGGTTTAGGGTTTAGGGTTTAGGGTTTAGGGTTTAGGGTTTAGGGTTTAGGGTTTAGGGTTTAGGGTTTAGGGTTTAGGGTTTAGGGTTTAGGGTTTAGGGTTTAGGGTTTAGGGTTTAGGGTTTAGGGTTTAGGGTTTAGGGTTTAGGGTTTAGGGTTTAGGGTTTAGGGTTTAGGGTTTAGGGTTTAGGGTTTAGGGTTTAGGGTTTAGGGTTTAGGGTTTAGGGTTTAGGGTTTAGGGTTTAGGGTTTAGGGTTTAGGGTTTAGGGTTTAGGGTTTAGGGTTTAGGGTTTAGGGTTTAGGGTTTAGGGTTTAGGGTTTAGGGTTTAGGGTTTAGGGTTTAGGGTTTAGGGTTTAGGGTTTAGGGTTTAGGGTTTAGGGTTTAGGGTTTAGGGTTTAGGGTTTAGGGTTTAGGGTTTAGGGTTTAGGGTTTAGGGTTTAGGGTTTAGGGTTTAGGGTTTAGGGTTTAGGGTTTAGGGTTTAGGGTTTAGGGTTTAGGGTTTAGGGTTTAGGGTTTAGGGTTTAGGGTTTAGGGTTTAGGGTTTAGGGTTTAGGGTTTAGGGTTTAGGGTTTAGGGTTTAGGGTTTAGGGTTTAGGGTTTAGGGTTTAGGGTTTAGGGTTTAGGGTTTAGGGTTTAGGGTTTAGGGTTTAGGGTTTAGGGTTTAGGGTTTAGGGTTTAGGGTTTAGGGTTTAGGGTTTAGGGTTTAGGGTTTAGGGTTTAGGGTTTAGGGTTTAGGGTTTAGGGTTTAGGGTTTAGGGTTTAGGGTTTAGGGTTTAGGGTTTAGGGTTTAGGGTTTAGGGTTTAGGGTTTAGGGTTTAGGGTTTAGGGTTTAGGGTTTAGGGTTTAGGGTTTAGGGTTTAGGGTTTAGGGTTTAGGGTTTAGGGTTTAGGGTTTAGGGTTTAGGGTTTAGGGTTTAGGGTTTAGGGTTTAGGGTTTAGGGTTTAGGGTTTAGGGTTTAGGGTTTAGGGTTTAGGGTTTAGGGTTTAGGGTTTAGGGTTTAGGGTTTAGGGTTTAGGGTTTAGGGTTTAGGGTTTTAGGTTTAGGGTTTAGGGTTTAGGGTTTAGGGTTTAGGGTTTAGGGTTTAGGGTTTAGGGTTTAGGGTTTAGGGTTTAGGGTTTAGGGTTTAGGGTTTAGGGTTTAGGGACATGCTACTCCAGTTTAACATGCATTAGACTTTATTAGATCACGCTAAAATGATTTGAATTTAATTTAATCTTAAAATTTAAAGGTAAACCTTGCATTTTACTTTAGATGGGCAGGTGAATCTATTTTTGCCAACTCTAAAAGAAATAACGTGTTAATGTTATTTGATCATTTATACAAACTCTCACAGATATATAAGTCTAGTTAAATGATACAAAGATAAATATTAAAAAAAGTAATAAATTACTACTAGAAAGATTGTATGAAAAAATATTTTTGGAGTACTTGTTTAAAAAATTTAAAAAAAATAGACATCAAATAAAAAAATTATGAATTTTTAGAAAAATAAAAACCTTATCTACGAACAAATAAGTATCATTTTTCAATTGTAATTAAAAAAATTTGAATATATTGAAAAGATAAAAAAGAACATAGTTAATATGGATGATAATAAGTAGGGTACTATAATATCTATCTTGGATAACTGTGTTTTAAAAAAATAATTGTATCTAGCTCGATACTTGTGTGGGTAATAATTTTAATTTTCATATATGTACTCTCTAAGTCCACATAGGGATGGCATTGCAAAGTACCCGATGGGCACTCAGTAAATTTATCCACAATGGGTAAGGTATTTACCTGCTTATACGGGTATGGGTATGGGTAAAAACCTACAAATTTTAATAGGGATGGGTGGGGGTATGGGTATCTAAGTACCCACCCCGCCTCATCCCCGCATATATATATATATATATATATATATATATATATATATGATTGATCTGTATTATACAATTAGCGCATTAAATTTTTCGTATTATTATATTACTTACATGTGAAGTTATATAAGATTAATATAAAAATATATTTAATAATAAAGTAAATCAAAAAATTTATTTTAGTTTATATTTTTAATAAAAAAATTTATTTACTATTTTATATCATTTAATTAGGTTAATACAATTTAATTATTACATAGTTAATATGAGATTGACTTTTTTAAAATATTATTTATATATGATTACATATAAATATTTTTTACACAAATATTTTTGTTAATAAAAAAATCATATTGATGTTTTGAAATTATAAAGTGAATGATAAATAATAAATATATTATAAATTTTACAATCACCTACTATTACCGTAAACTTATTATTTATTAATAATATTTAAATTTTATTTTTTACATTTTAATTTAAAATAATATTTTGTTTATGCAACATATATATTACAAGTACAACTATAATCTATTGAATCTAAATAATACTATTATTCTTATTATTTATTCACATTCAAAGAAGTTCTTGAAAAGATATAAATATAAAAAATTATTGTTTATTTTTATTTGTTAATTTTTTCAGATAAAAAAGTATAATGTTTTTAATATCCACGTATATTTCTTTATTATAAAATTTTATTGTAACTATTTATCTCGTTATTCAAATTCTTTCTTTTAAAATTTATATACATTATAAATATTTCTAATTCACTAAAAATAATTTTTCAAAAATTTATATTTTTGATAAAATACTTTCATATAGTATATAAGTTAAAAAATACTAGTATTAATATATATATATATATACTAATTATATTATATTATTTTAATTAAATCTATTATTTTTTTCATAATTTCACCCAAAAGTTAAAAAAAATATTTTATGTATTCACTTTCTGTTGTTAGTATTGAACTTCTCTACTCTAACGCTATTCTTATTCTCAATGTCTGCCTCACTAAAACTTAACAACTATGAAAAGTTATTCATTAGAGTTAGTTGTCAATGCCGCTACAAAAGGTTACTAAGTGATCCTGGGTCACTAAGGGACAACCACTGCATACATCTATTTCTGCTGTTGTTTCCCTCACATTACCAATCAATCAAATTCCACACAAGATGTGATTATCACTGATAACAATCACTTGTGTACATAGTCATTTGCTTATTTGTTTCTAACACTTTTAGTTTAGAAAATTATTATATTAAGATACATTTAACATTTATGATCTTTGAATATTTATTTTTTATCTATACTTGTACCTTGTTTGGCAACTATATATCAATTCTCAGACATGCTACTTTTACGTAGTTTTTTATATAAACATATTTTTCTTTATAAATATTTTTTTCAAACAAAAATGCAAGTAGAATACCTGGGTACAAAACTGCACGTGAGTACTTGCGTACTGGATACGGGGATTAATGACATACCCACGCAGGTAATTGCTGCGTACTTGTCTATTTTAAAATGCGGGTATTGGGATGGGTACCGTAGTACCCTACCCATACCCTACCCATTGTCATCCCCAGGTCCACATACCCATATCCACCTTTATTATCCACACTTATCTAAGAAAAAAAACACATAAAAAATATGCTTTTATAATTTACATAAATAGTATAATAATACAAAAGTTTGATACGTATCTTTTGAACAAAGTTTTAATATAGATAAAAAAATAAATATTTAAATATCATAAGTATTAAGTATATCTTAATACATCAACTTTCTAAACTTAAGTATTTAGAAATTATAAGTAAAATTTTACACATAATCTTCAAGATATCTAAAACAACCAACTCATGGATTTTAGAATCATGCATGGTCACTCTCAAAGACCTAAAGAAAAAAGAACATTAGTTAATTATTTATTGTAAAGTCAAAATAATAGATATAATAATGTTATTTTATCTCTTTATCAAAATCATACTCTCCAAATGAACACTTTTCTTTTATGTTTATATATTATTTTGGTCCATAAATATCAATGCAAGTTAAAAACATACTAGTACATAACAATAATTAAGTTTTATATCAACTATGTAATAATTAAATTTTATTAGTTTAGTTAAACATATAAAATAGTAAATAAATTTTTTTATTAAAAATAAAAAAAATTCTTATAGTTTTCTTTTATTGGTAAATATATTTTTATATTAATCTTATAAAATAAATTTAATTAGATAAATTTTTATATCTTTAAATATACATTCTTTTATTTGAGTAACATAAATATTTATATTAAAATTTTCAACCTTTAATTTTGCATAGAAATTTTTTTAAAAAATATAAAATTATAAATTGAAAGATAATATTACTCAAAAATTCAAAATAGAAAATTTTTTCATTCAAAAGCCAAAATAATTATGCCTATAAAAGAACACTAAATTAAATAAAAAATATAATATATGAAATTACACAAAATAAATAGTAAAATATTTATCTTGACCAAAATTTTACAAAAGCATCTACAAAACTTTTTAAAAACTAAAAGTAGGTTAGATTCTTATTTTCTTAAATTATTAGTTGTTCTATCGTAAGTAAAAACTTATTTAAATAAGATTATATAAAATTAAGAAAGATGATTGAAAATATGAATAATAATTATAATAGAGTTTTATACTTACTTATTGAATATTTATCTTTGTATGAAAGTTGTTATATTTGATCTTTGAATTCTATAAAAATTGATAGATTAGATATTTTTTTTGTAAATCGCATTCTTCATATGATTACATAATTATTAATTATTATAAAGAGAATATAGTCAAATATATAAAGTATTAAATATTAACCCCGATTCCCTCACATCATAGATTTTTGAGTTAAAGTCTTTCTCATATAAGTAGTATAATTAATAATATATATTAATATATGTGGATATGAGATAGGATGGATACTTAGTACTCATACTTGCATCTATTCACATTACAATTTGCAGATATTTATTCATATCCATACCCATACTTACTTAATAAGTAAATATTTTATTCATTGAGAATAAATTTTATAGATATTAATTAAATACTTTATTCATTGTTATTCCTATATTTTAAAAACATAACAAATAATTAGTGTGTATCATAATTAGTATATTTTGGTCACTTTAAGTCTCTTTTAACATTTACAATACTAAATAAAGATATGTGTTTTAAATTAAATTAACATTAGATAGCAAATTTACAAACAAAATAAATAAAATGAAGTTACTAACTAAAAATTACAATAAATGAGTAACTTATTTTTAAACGAAAATATTGTTTTTAATATTATCTGTAGACAAATTGTTTTTTTAAATAAAAAAATAATAATTAAAATATTTTTAAAGACTTAAAAGAATAGCTTTAATGACTTTAATCTTGAGCTACCCATGTCTGCATTATGTAGCCTGCTGGTTTGAAAAAGTTGTTCCACATTTATTCCAAAATTTGTGACAGTTTCCTAACGTTGTAATGTTTCTTTGCATTTTATATCAATCAAAGCCCAGAAAGAGATCTTTTACTTACCTAACCAAACTGCACACGTGCTTCCTTCTTCAACAATACTATTCGGATCTTTTTCTTTGTTTTTTTTTTTTTCATTGGTACAATAAAGTTTAAGAGAGGGAACTGTGGTTCACCTGGGAATTAGGATACTACCGTGCATTATTTTCTTGTAAATTATAAAATTAAATAATAATAAAGCATGTAAATTTTTTAAGTTTGTAAGGTTTATATTAAGTCTAATTTTTTTACATATAACTTTTATTACTCAATTAATAACATTTGACATAAAATTTAAAATAAAAAAAAGAATAAATGTATTTATAGCATGTGTCCTCTGAAGTGAGGGCCATTGTTATTTGGTGAAAACACTTTAGGGTAGATAATAATATGATCTCATAAACTAAGTTGGATTGATTAATGAAGATTAATTTTTTAATCACGAAACAAACCCCATTGCCAACAGTAATAATAATAATAATAATAATAATAATAATAATAATATATACTGCACATGCCTTGTTATTGGTTAGTTACAAAGCTTAAATTTGAGGGAGCACTAGAATGACGAAGCAACGCAATATGATCTTCATTCAGTCTAGTTTATGCTCTTATTTCTTTTCCTATTTCTTATAAGTTTTTTCTTACCTTAAATTAATGTTTACATATTTTTGGATGAAATGACATGAGATGGACTAATTAATATGAAAAATAAATTATTATTTCATCCTAATTTTTTTACAATATAAGAGAAAAAATTAACTCATCTGCCCCCGTAGAGTTCATGAAATTTTATTCCATTTTTCTCCGTATTTTGAACAATTAAATAATCTTGATACATGACTTTCAAATTGTAAAATGCTGCTGTTATTTATTTATTTTTTTATAAGAAGGTCAAGTTTGTTAAGTTTATAAGTATTTATGAAAAAAATGTTTTTTTTTTAAGTTATAGTGTATAAGTTATTTTATTTTGCTTTCTTATAAATATTTGTTAGTAATTTCTTTATTAAAATTAACTTATAATATCATTTAATTTTCCTTCATTCTATCTCTTTTCATCAATCTAAACATAACCTAAGAAATTGATCTTAATTTCATCTTCAATGCCACATATTAAATAGACTTAATATGTGGCATTCAATTAAACAATCTTATACCCAAAAAGACCTTCCAAATAAAAGTTTCTTTTTTTTGGATTGGATCTTCGACAGATGGATTTGTCCAGAGCATACGGTTTATTCGACTCTGGGCCCTCAGCTCGGTCCAGAACATGAAAAGGTTATCTCCAAAAAAGATAAGAAAAAACTCTCTAACCAATAGTCGACCAAAAAATGAAGGAAAAAAAAAACCTATACCAACCAATCACAAGAAGATTTTTTTCTGAGGGCTTGACTTGTTGAATCACCACTTCTTGAGGCTTATGAAGTGCTTTAATCAAAACTACAAATTATATAGCAAAGCAAACCACTGAAATATTTAGTTTATTAAATGCTAATGTAGCATTAATATATGAAACGCTATATGGATAAATGGATGAATTAGAGATCATCGTAGTTATGTAATTTGTAACCATTTATTTAACTCTTAAGAAATGTGAAACCGACAGTAAAAACAAGACATCAATTCAGCAATGATTTGCAAAAGTTACACTAAATTGCATACCTCAAAGGCTGAAGTAGTAAACTGGCGCCGTGAACTTGGGAACAGAATGACAACAATTTGATTCACAGGTTTTCCAAAACAAGAGAATCAGCTTTTGACAAACAAAATTTGGTTTTCACAAGTTTTAACAATGATTGTAACTATAATAATCTCATCCTTCTCAGCGAATGTTTCTCAAATTATCTATGAAGTCATAATCCCAGTAATGGAAGAATAGGTGACCATGCTTTGTTCATCAAAAAGATATTCCCGAAAGGCAAAGTAAGTTGTATTTGTCCTATAGAATCCATGCTATTATTATCATCATAACATAGCAGATATATATTACATAATAACAATAATCCAAACATATGTCGAAATAGAACCTGAAGCTAATCATTTAAGGTTAAAAAACAGAATGAATTTGTATCAAAAGCAAACATGCCAAGAAAAAAATATGGCATTAGGAGATTCAAACTCAACAAGTAGGGAAATAAAAAAGCACAGATTTCTACAATTGGAAACTACCAAGCATTTCGTTAGCTTTTTTTCCTAGCAGTCATCTGAGAACTTTATGAATATTGAAAAACTATATTATATTTAGACACCTCATTTACCCTTACTTCTACAATGCAACTAGGTTCCAAATTGTCACTTTTTTCACACACAAAGCAGCATATATCATAAAACACTAAACTCAACTAAATTTAAATTATCAATGTATAAAGTTAAAGGATAAGCAGTAGCTAGGTGAAAGCAGGGCAAAAGGGAGGAGGGAGATAGCGATAATCCGTAGAAATTGATTACATTTTTTCCACGTACTCGGATAAGAAATTAACAATAATATAATTTGATTTCAATTTTCACACCAGCTGAGGATAATTAACAATCAGGAGCTAGCGAAAGTAACTACCATTACCATGTCATAAGTTCAGAATAAAAATAACCTAGATTCCCATACTTCTTTTTCCTACCGGTCAGTTCTTAGATTAATGACATTCTTTTTTCTGTTTATATATCCGGGTATATTGCCCAAAATAATCTACTCATACCTGAAAAAGGTCAATATAGCCTCGAAACTTACCAAGTACCCATCTGTTGTAGTCAGTAATTACATTTGAAACTCATCACATATTTTTGGTACTTGGTAAGCATATGCAATAGTTGGACACAAGATTGACCTGTACACTGTCATCATGCTACCAGTAGTCCCCACATGAACAAGTTCCATCACTAAAATGGTGAAAGCGATTTGCATCCCGAACAATTATGGACCTTCTCATAAGAGCCGAAACCATCTTACTAAACGTGTGACAATCACCACAGACCCTCAGATTTTTGGAGATCCTAATGGGTTCACCCTCAGGGATGGCAATTAAGCCAAATGCAATGGCTAACTTTTCACTATGTGCGTACAACATTTCTTTCTTAGCTTCTTCTTCAACATCTTTCAACACAAAATCTGTATCAGGTACATAGCCAGCTACTCTCCAACTTCTTAATTAAACTCATCAACATTTCATAGATCTCCTTTGATTGAGGATGGGATCTATCTCCAACACTAAACTTGATATGTGTTTTGTTATCCACTTCAATCCATGTCCACCCAGGAACTTTCTTCAGCTTCCTTTGAGTCATCATATATCCCTAAATGTTGCCACTTTTTCCCACTTACCAGCTTTAGCATAAATATTAGCTAGTAATACGTAGTGCTCCTGGATTTTGTGGCTGTAGTTCAAGTAGAGAATTGGCTGCTTTTTCTGCTAACTCCATGTTCCCATGAATTCTACATGCCCCAAGCAAAGCACTCCACAGCCTCTCATCTTTTTCAATAGTCATGGCCTCAATCAATTTTACAGCCTCTTCAAGCCTCCCCGCACGGCCCAGAAGATCAACCATACAGGTATAGTGTCGGACGTCAGGCCTAACAGCATGCTCTTCCCACATCAAGTTGAAAAAGAGAAGACCCTCTTCAGTCAGTCCTGCATGGCTACAAGCATGTAAGAGGGAGACAAAGGTGACCCTATTCGGAAATATTTCGCAGCTCAACATCATATGAAATAAATCAATGGCTTCCTTCCCCCTCCCGTGATAACCATATGCAGCAATCATAGCACTCCAAGAAATAACATTTTTTTCTTTCATCCTATCAAAAACCTCTCTTGCAGACTCAACACTTCCACACTTTGCATACATATCAATCATTGCAGTCCCCAGGATCACATCCATAGAGAAACCGTTTCTCAAAATATATCTATTAACGAACCTAGCTCTATGCATAGCCCCCCCAGTTTGGCACATGCAATGACAACAGTCACCATAGCAACCTGTTTTCAGGAACAACCCCTTCTTCCCTCATCCTATCAAACAACACCAATGACTCATAGGCATTGCAATCAGCATAAGCACCAATCATCACCGTCCAAGTCACAAGGTCCTTGATAACCATTCTCTTAAACAACAGCTGAGCATCCTCAATCACCATGCACTTGGCATACATGTCCACAAGGGAGGCACAAACAAAGTGATCCAAATGCAAACTCCGTGTTTCAAGACAACGTCGTGGATCACTCGACCCACGAAGGTCCTTTCAACCCTTGCAATTTCTTATAACAAAAGGCAAAGTATAGTTATCAGGTGTAACACCACACATCTTAAAAACCTCCCTGAAGGTGGCATAGCAATTAGCATAGTCTCCAACCTTGGCAAACCCACCAACCATGACACTCCAAGTCATGGGGTCTCTGATTGACATTCCATCAAACAGAGAATAAGCATCATCAATAGCCTTGTGTTGGGTATAGTATGCTGAGCTTGTTTTGCAACAACCAGGTCTTGGAATGTTCCATTGACCACCACATGGGCATGAACTTGCCTGATATGGAAAACATTTCTGCATCTAAACAGCATACATCAATACAAGACTCGGCTCCCATTGAGTATATATATTGTTTTTAAGGTTTGTTCCTCGGTACCAGGTAAACAAAAGCATCACCAACTATAACGCTTAGAAGTGCCAGTGTCAAAGGATCTTCCTAGTTTGTAAATGATGACAAATGTGCCAAGTCCCTGTAATGCATGTTTTGTTTCCTGGTGTCAAATACAATATTAGGCATCAATTTTGCTAAATCTTGTTACGCGTCTTTTCTACTAATCTTTTTTTTTTTTTCTATTTTATAAAATAAATAAATAAAAAATATGTACATTTATTATTTTAAAAGTATAAAAACATATTTAATAATCATTAAAATATTTACACAGATACAAAAAAGGAGGGTTTAGAATTATTCGTTAAACATTAATTTGTTAATTAGTGGTTATTCATATGCTGCTAATGTCTTCAATGAATTGATAAGAAGTTAAAATATTTAGTGAAATATATAGTATTTAACATATTAAAATTTGAAATTTTATTTCTTATTTAATATTTTTATTTTAAAATTCTTAACAAATGTGCTATGTGAATTCATTAGCATTTGATAATATATATTTTTATCATTTGCTTTATAATGTTGGTCGTTTAAAAATTCCATGTAAGTTTGAAAAATCGTTGAATACTACTGTTTTTAAACCCTATTTGATTAAATTACTCTTCCGTTTGGTGGACAAATTTAAAAGAAGCTATACTTTCTTATTTTTAAAATAACATTAAATAAACAAATTTAAAACTAATATTTTAAGAAATAAAAAAATGTTTTTTTATTGAAAAGAATAAGAATGTACTCCTCTTCCCTAATTTTTAGTACATCTCTAACGTAATTTTTAACATATTTGTTAATTCTTTTATTAAAACTTTTAAAACACTTGTTAACAAGACTCATACTTTAATAGAATTATAAAACATAACTAGAACAGTAGCTCATGTTTTTGAACAAGAAATTTTTTTTTTCATGTGGGTGTGTTTTCTCAGGGACAGAGACTGCAGAAGTCTCTCTCTTTATCTTTTTTTACCTAACAATTTTTAGAATCAAGGACTTACATATCAAATTAATTATCTATAAGAACCTACTATCAACTATATTGGATATTTAAGTCAAGTATATAATTGATAACACAATGAAAGTGTTGGATATTTTTTTAAATGTCACTTCTATAGTTGCAGGCATTCCTTTAATAGAGGTTTGATGATGGTCTCGTGAAATAAAATTGTTCTCTTGCTCAGGCATATTTTATATATGAATTTCTCAAATTATGAAAAGTTTGCATAACTTGAGGTCAATGGAATATAGAAGTTATAGATAGAATGGAAAGTGTGTAAATTTATTTATAATACTTAAATTATTTATTTATTTTTCATTTTTATATAGTATTAAAAAAAATTATGTATCCACTTAAGTGGGTTACACATAAATTAAGAAATGTAATTAACACTTTTTAAAATTAAATTTTATTATTATTTTTCTTCTCTTATTTGTGATAAATGTGCAAACATTATAAACTATTTAAGAATTTAAATATAAATACAGACATCATTGAAAAAATTAACAACCAATATTGTCTTCAGTTTCTAAATAAATATGTAAATAAAAAATAAAATTTCTTTCAAATTGTAAAAATCATAAAGCATTTAAGATGATATTGAAACTTTGGTTCAGTCGAAATGTGTTCAAGAAAAATGTTAAAGGTTAATAAAAATATATAAATAAATAAATAAAAGCATTGTTCCATTGGTCGAACTATATATTTGTTCGAGTACGTATCAAAAGAACAATTGAAGGAAAGCATGCATTGATTAGTCTTTGGGTTTAAACACATTCGTATTCTTTACAGTTTACGACAATTTTTATTTTGATCTATATACTCTAAAAAATTTCATTTTTGGTCTTCATTATTAGCAATAAGCCAAAATATATGTCATAAAAATTATTTAGATTAATGTCTACAATACTAAAGAGACTAAAACCTGAATAAAATAAATTG